>QNQO01010401.1:0-29359 GCA_003290165.1 Berberis thunbergii | reverse complement strand
TAAAGCCGAGGCCTTTCCAGTGATTATGTTGTAGGTGGACGATCACGACACTACTTACTCTTGATTTTTTATTGAGTCATGGCTTTCCTGCCACTACTGTTAATTAGATCCTCCCCATAGGAAATACTTATCCTTGCTGAGTTCGAGCAGAGGTCTGATGAGGGGCTTAGGCTTTCTTCCTTCAGCTGCATGTTGTGAAACGTGTTTAGGAACAACACGTTCGTACAACCTAGAATGTCTACTAAGGACCTTCTCACTTCCAAGTTTGCTATGGAGACCAATATCACCATGGTATCATTATGCGGAACGCGGGATGCCTTGGAGATACCTGTCTGTGAAAATCAAGGGGAGGATCGAGCTCTGAGAGTAAATGTGTTGAATCCATTGGTTCTCGTATGCTGATTTTGTCCGTAGTCTACAAAACAGCCTCTTCTGAGATCGGTTGGACTGTTCGATTTTCTAGTTTACCCCACGCAGGACGCATATTTTTTTTTGCAATGCTCATTTTGTATCCCCTATTTCTCATCCCTAGGGACAAAGGGTTTCTTCTCAGATTTCACATTTTTCTGACGATTTGTTCCTCCTAAAAATGATGCAATTATGTGCTTGTTTCAGCAGGTTTTCCATATTTGACGAGGGGTCCAAAGTTAAGAAGTTATAAAACAAGTCGTTCCTCAGACGTCAGTGAAGGCTGCGACAGTTGGCATGGTTACAACTGCTGACAAGTGTTAACTCGTCATTGAAGCATGTGAAATATGCCCTCAACGTCTCATCCGACTTTTCGTCATAGATTTGAGTATCTTCACTATTTACAAGATTTTCTATATATGAGTTGACAATAAATTCACCCTTAGGTCTGCAGTGGCTATTGCCGATACGAGGGTCTGCAAAGGTTTCTCCCGTGGTTGCGGTGGTGTCAGAGCGGACAATATTCTACTGCTTCGAGTGTTTGAGGTTTTTGTCGTGTCTCCATTAATGAGAGGCCTTGTTGTCCTCATCTCGCTTATTCTCCGGGATTTGTGGCATTATTGTTCTTTCTGAGGAACTCTGTCGCTCCCACGGAAAATGCCAAACTGATGTAGTTGATTTTTGTTTCCTTCCTCACTGCTTACCTAGACCTGAACAGATAGCAAACCTGAACCAAGGACCACCGTGTGGTGGTCTATGACACTCCGATGCTTAAATTAGATAAAGCTTAGGAGATGCTTAAAACTGTAAATTTGGTTATGTTACGTTCCTCCAGTTCATTGACCATATCTCCCTTTTATAGTGAAGGGGTCATTGTTCAGCTAGGCCTTTGGTGGCGTAGTTTAGGAAAAGTGATTTTGCTATGTAAATTCTTTCATAATTGGGAGCTGTCCATGTGGGATAGTTTCCCTACGCGACAAGTGCTCCTAGATTTGTGAACGAAGTTTCCCTTTTTTAGTGTTGTACATGCAAGGAAGTTTTCTTTCCTGACTTATACTTTAATATATGTTTCCTAGTCGGATCTAATATGTTGTTGGCCTGCCTGTATTGGATAGATCTCTCAGATACTTGCCTTAGAAGTCTCACAAGTATTGGACCTGACCGCATGATGTGTGGGCTTAATGATTATTGCAATTCGGACCCGACTATCTGGATTATGCTAATGATGGGCATACTGTTGTTTGGGCCTCGTTGGTTTGAACCTACAATCAAGCCTGCTTCGTTCTGTTGACGAAATTATAATGACACGTGTACGGTGCTGATCAGAGGGCGGTTTGGTGTATCATCGAATGGTTTGGATTGAAAGTTAGAAAATGTGTTAAGAGTTGACATTTGTTTCTTATAATGACATTTTGCAAACATAAAACATGTAAAAGAGCAACAAAAATTATTTTTATTTTGAAAAAAGTTGGTGGAATATACATGTGGCGGAGAGATAAAGTATTGTGGTTTTTTTTCTCAAAATGTAAATTATCGTAACTATTTACATAGTTGTCTGATTTTGAAAAACTTAGTATTTTTAAATGCATTTTTGAAGATCTTTCCAATAAAACTAATGATCAATACAAGTGCTAAAATATGAAAAAACTTTGTTTTATTATTAAAACGTCTAATGCATATCACGTTGTTAATATTTTCAATATTGTTTCGATAGAATGAAATGAGTTTCTCAAGGCATATGCATACAAAGAACTTGAATTCTAACAAAACCAATATAATATATATCATTAAAAACTTTTATTGTATTTCACTTCGTTAGTAATTTTCAACATCATATAAGGAAAAAATTGAGACGGACATCTTATTGCACATTTAAACAACAAACTCTAAATTTCATGTTTTGGTGAATTCAAATTTTTAGTGAGTATAACACCCTAATATTTATAGTATATATTTACCTTAGAATAGGCTTGCACTTTAAACCTGATCGAGGTAAAAGTAGGGATGGTGGTGAGGAGGGTGTTCAGGAATCAGGACAAAATATTTGGCAAAAGGATTATATGTGTTGTGGGAATGCCAACGACACGGTTATTATACTAGACGCCCTCATCACCAATGATCAATACAAGTGTTCAAATGTTAAAATATATATTTATTATTAAAACTTTAATTGTATTTCACATCGTTAGTATTTTTCAATATCAGGAAAAAAATTGAGACGAACAGCTTAATACACATTTGAACAAAACCCTTAAATTTCATGTTTTTGCGAATTCAAAGTTTGGGGAAAATTCACTCTCGACGTTTAAATTTTTATCCAATTGATTCAAATTTTGAGCCACACCTAAAGTTTATATTATAATTTTTATCTTAGAATAGGCTTGCACTTCAAAACTGATTGAGGGCGAATGTGGGGATAATGGTGGGGTGTTCGGAATGTGATATTTAGCAAAAACATTATGTATTTTGGGGGAGTGGCAACGACACGAGTATTATACTAGTCTATATTCTATATTACAATTCAGAGTAGTGTTTTAGTATTTTTGTTGACTGAGACAAATATAAAATTATAAGGATTGGAGATAAAAGATGGCTAGGATTGAGAGTTAGGAAATGTGTTGAGGGTTGAGATTCATTTCCTATGATGACATGTTTGTAAATATAAAACATATAGAAGGGCAAAGAAAATGAAAAAATTAGTGGAACGTACATGTGGGGAGATAGAAAGTATTGTGCGTTTATTTTTTTCAAATGAAATTTATCGTAACTATTTACTTAGTTGTCAGATTTTGGTAAATTTTGTACAGTTGAAATGCAATTTTGAAGATTTTTCCAACAAAACCAATGATTAGTACAAATACTTAAAATTTCAAAATATGTATTTTATTATTAAAACGTGTAAGTATAATATTATTCTAAGAAACACATATTTTAATGAAAACTGAAACAATGACCTTGGACATTCAATAAATTCTAATTTTAACCGAGTTTGACTCTAAAATAATTAGTAATTTTACTGTAAAATAGGCTTGCATCTAAAAAAAGTAGTTTACATTCTAAAATTAGTCTTCCCACTTTCATTAAGCAAGTTGTATATCACATTTTCACACACATTTTCCTCAATATGTAGAACGTCAAGATTGTGACGGATCAAGTTATGTTCCCAATTTGGAAGATAAAAATATGATTTTCTTCCTCCATTGTTGCACTTCACCAACTCTGGAATTTTTTACACAAGTTTATTTCCATATAACTTCAGCCTCAGGTGTCTTTCCAATAATAACGTTAATATTCTCTACTTGTTTCAAAATATTTTTTCCTGATAGTTGTATAGGGTGATTATTTTTCTCTTGTTTGCCATTAAAGTGAACTCGGTTCCATCTATACTTGTGTCCAACAATTAGAAAACGTTGATGACCCATGAAACACCACTTTTTACTGTGTGGAAGGCAGAAAGGCTCCACATTAAAGTTACATAACGGACAAGCTACTTCGGCATGTGTATTCCACCCTGATAGGGTCCCTAACCTTGAAAATCAATTTTTGTCCATATTAAAGTTGCACGCATGGTGAAACTTTCATTCAATTAAGAATTATATACTTCTACACCAACCCACAACTCCTTCAGTTCATCAATAAGAGGTTGTAAGTAAATGTCTATATTAATGCGTGACATCCGCTTATCAAGAATGATCATTGAAAAAAAAATTATTCACACATTTACAAGGTGGAGTGTTGTACGGAACTAGAACCACTGGCCAAATGCTATAACTAGTACTCATATTCCCAAAAGGATTAAACCCATCGTTAGCATACATTACGTGCATCTAAAGCAAATTCAGGAAATGTTGAATTAAATTTTTTTCATCCCTCAAAGTCTCTCGTATGTTGCATCAGACCATCTTTGTTATTCTCACTAGTATTCCATCTCATAGCAGCAATAATCTTAGAAGACATAAACAACCACTACAATCGCAGTATCAATGGAAAATAACGACGAACCTTTGCAGTTTTCTTTTTTCGTTTCTTACCATTTATAGGCATACACTACACCAAAAGAGCCATTTAGCTACGCCGAGCTGCCCACGATTTTAAACCGTTGGTACATTTGCCACGGCTAAAAACCGTAGCTATATGTACCAACGGCTTAAAACCGTGGCTAATAAACACCCTGGCCACGGTTTAAAACCGTTGGTATATTTGGCACGGTTTAAAACCGTTACTAATATTAGCAACGGCTATAGACCGTGGGAAGTGTTCGCAACGGCCCAAAACCGTTGCAAAAAAAAAATTAGCAACGGTTTTTAACCGTGGATACGCTTAGCAACGGCTAAAAACCGTTGCAACAAAAAAATTTAGCAACGGTTTTTAACCGTGGCTAGCCTTAGCAACGGCTCAAAACCGTTGCAACAAAAAAATTAGCAACGGTTGTAAACCGTGGCTATAGCTAGCAACGGCTAAAAACCGTTGCTAAAAAAAATTTAGCAACGGTTTTAAAACCGTGGCTACATGAAAAGCAAAAAAAATTGGGCGGGCTATTTTTGGCGCTCGACGTTCCCTCCTCGACTTTCATCGACAAAAATTTCGCAAATTCGTCTCTCCTTCTCTCCCTCGACCTGCTTCCCTCCCTGACGGTTCCCTCCATCGACCTGCTCCCTCCCTCGACTCGACTTCTCCTGCTCCCTCCCTCGACTTCTCCTCTCCTTCCCTGCCCTCGATTTCCCTGCTCCTCCCTCGATTTCCCTGCTCCTCCCTCGAGTTCCCTGCTCCTCCCTCGACTTCCCTCGACTTCAAAATCGACAGCCAACCGAACAGGTACTCTCTCTCTCTCTCTCTTATTTATGTGAAATTAGGGTTCATCAGGGTTCTCTTTTATTTAGGATGAAATTAGGGATCGATGATTTGTTTTTTTTTACAATGAGCAATTTGTATTGATTGTTGAATTCTTCTTGAAAGTGAATGTTATTCAATATGTGATCTCTCATTCAATCTCCATTTTCTAATCTGCTTTCAATGTCTTATCTGTTCATTTCTGCTAAAAACAAAACCTAAATCATTGGTTAGATTCTACGAACATAAATGGGATTTTTTTTGTTTGTATGGATTGAAATGAATATGGGTTTTGAATTGGTTTGTATGGATTGGGATCATTTTATCAGTTTGGGATTTACAGTTTTGTTGTAGTTTATGAGGGTTTTCTTGGGGGACTGGTTAGAAAATAGGATTTTGATTTATGAGATGAAATTTTGATAAGATGAGTTTGTATTTGCAGTCCCGGAAAGCTGAAGTTGATAAAGGGTTTTCACCGCTTGGGTCAAGTTGTTTATTTGTTGGTGGAGAATTTTGTTCTTTTGTTTAGCTCTGTTTATGTAGATGTATTAATGTTTAGTGAAGGATTTGATGATTAGACAGACCAAAAGTTTATAACTTGGATACTTGATGATCTTTATCGGAATGTCGAGTTTGGTATAGTACCAATCAAATATGAAGTTTATGATTTTTCCTTTCAGTCTATTTGTTTTCTTTTTATATTATGTGTTCTGACTTTTAATAGCTAAGATTCAATTTATTATAGGTTGAACTGGGATTTTGGGGATATTCTAATAGAGTCAACTTTAATGATACATAGGAGAACCATATTTACTCCCTCTGTTGTTGTCTTTGGTGATTTACAAGGAGCATTCTACAAAAACCTGAATTGCAGTTATTTGAGTAATTTCTTTTAATGTAATGAGGGGTTTCTAATAAAAATTTATTAAACCTACAAAATAAACATACAATAGTTTAGTTTACATTAGCATTTCAGTCTATTATTTAACTTCCATTTCTTCTTGCATGATATCACAATGACAATATAACCATTGTATGGTGTATGCCACATTTCAAGATATCTCTTGAGAAGATAAAAATTACCTTCTAAACCTTCGTAATGTTGAAATATTTTAGTCGATTTTGTAAGTGCAAGGCTATTTATTGGAGTGCTTTACCATTTCTTACAATTTGGCTGGACATTGCTTATAAATGGGTGGGTTGCGCCGTGTTAGATTTGTTTCATGTCAGATTCTTGTCATGCCATATTTCGCCAACCTGAACCTCACCTCTATTGCATATGTGGCTCAATTTGAGCATGCGAATTTGTCCCACATGGGTTAACAAGTCACATCTTGTGTTGTTAATAAGGATTAGACATTTCTCTCAACAGTGAAGAGATTTGGGGGCGGTAGAGTCCACTTAGTACAAATCCCACACATGAGAGCCACAAGTGTCTTGGGGACAATATCATTGCTCGTGACATGTCTGTTGTTGTCTAAAGGCAGATTGCACCCAGCCTGTTTAAGAATGGCCATTTGTTGAAACCCTATTGATACAAAGCCTTTTTAATATGAATTTGTATTTATTATTTCTTTTATAAATGTGGAATTAAAATTGTGTGCATCGTCTTTAAAAACTTGATATATTGGGCTTGGATAGCACCGCACGAGTGTGACAAGGGTATTTAGGCTGTAACTTATGAAGTTGTTGCAGTTAGTAGAGATTCTGATTGAATATTATAGCGAAGTGTTTGAGTTCCTTAAAAATGAGGTTAGTTGAAAGGGAAGAGTAGTTCAGTGGTTGGGTGAGGGAGCTTTATGATGGTGATTGAACTATTTGGCTTGGTGAAGGCCTTCGAATGTTACTCTTCACCTGTGGTAGCCATGCTTTTGCTTCGCTTTCTTATATGATATCCAGAAATAAAAAACTTTTTCGATTAAGAAGAGTGTGGCTGTTTTCCCAGCATGGTTGTTTTCCTCCCTCGAGGTCGGTGACCGAATTATACTGGGAGATCAATTTTAGGTTTGGGAGGGAGTAAGGTGAGGACTAAGAGATGGAGAAAATAAAGTAATCTGGGGTGATATTGTTAGAGAAGTATAATTTACTCTTTTTCCAATTTTTGTTGACTAGAGAAAATAATTGCATAGTAAAAAAAAGTCAAATCTTTGTTGATTATCTTTAGATGAACAGTTTTAATATTGAGTAGTTGTAGTAAAATTGAACATCCCTACCTGATGCCCTAAGAAATTTTTTAGAGTACCCCTTGTTTTCCAAGGGACAAGTCATACGGATGGTACCATTGGTGGTAGCAACCGCAAGTTTGGGAAATAACATTCATTCATTTCTGTAATAATTGAGTACAATTGATCTTTGCTCATTGAGGAGAGTGGCAATCTCGAATACTGCCTTTACATTTCAATCCTTCCATTGTAATTTTTACAGAAGCATTCAATACAAATAATCAAGTTTGCAGAATCAGTCTTCATTGATTTGTTCGACTTTCTTTGGTTGTTCTTGACTTGAATGTGTCTTGGGAATGTAGAAAGACGGTCAATGAAACATTGTATAGGGTACCATAACAAATACGACAAAACAACTGGATGAATTGAAGTTCATTAGATTGGTCAATGATTTTCAAGAAATTTAGATTCCTTGATCAATGACTAAGGTTAATGTTTTAATTTTTTTGTGTGTAGAAATGTCAACAATTCCTTTAGACAAGTCATGGATGAACAAACGGGGAAGTGCAATGTATATAAATGGCGTTAGACAATTCCAACAGTTTGTTGAGGATAATGCAAATGGAGAGAGTCTTTTTCCTTGCCCATGTGTTCGATGTAGGAACTCGAGGGGAAACATTAGTGTTGACGACATAGGTGTTCATTTGTTAAGCCATGGCATTGATACCAATTATGTCACGTGGATACATCATGGAGAGAATATAAACAAGCATGTGATTGGTGTACCTATGACAGAAGTGGCTGAACTTGATGATGTATGTGAATATCCTAGGATGAGCGAGCTAGTTGATGATGTATTCCTCAACATGCAAATTGTGGAGGCTGATGATGGGATAAATGACTTGAATGACACCGTCGAAGAATGTTTTGGCGGTAATCCTGAAGGTGGTCCGGAACTTTCTCGTGAACCTGAGACAGTTATGAACAAGAAGTATCAAAAGTATAAGGAAAAAGCGACTGTGCCTTTGTACAAAGGGTGTCCTAAGGATAAGACCATGTTGTCCACCATTATTGAATTGCAGAATTTCAAGACTCGTTTTAGTTGGAGTGTAATTAGTGTGACGATGTTGTTAAATGGCTAAAAACCTTATTGCCGGATGATTGTAATTTGCCAGATAACTACCCAAACATGAAACCACAATTAAAGATATGGGGATGGAATGTAAGACAATACATGCATGTGCCAATGGATGCATACTCTATTGGAAAGAATATGAGGGTCTGGTTGGTTGTCCAAATGTGGGGAGCGTAGGTATAAGGTTTGTGTGGATGCCGATGAGAATGACTCGGCAAGGTATACAGGAAAGAAGTTAAAAAGGTTGTAAAGTATTTTCCATTGATTCCAAGGTTGAAAAGATTTTTAGCATACCGTGGATTGGTGAAGCAATGACTTGGCACAAGGATGCTTGTTCAGATGGAATTTGATGGACATACATGTGATTCAGCACAATGGACTTTAACCAAATATGAAATGGCCAGAGTTTGCCTCTGATAGTAGGAATTTGAGATTGTAATATCGACTGATGGTTTAACCCACGTGGAAATCTAAGTAATGCTTATAGTTGTTGGCCAGTAATAATAGCACCTTTGAATCTTCCACCTTTTTTATGCATGAAAAGGAGTTTTGCTTGTTAACCTTGTTAACATCAGGGCCAAAAGCACCCGAAAAGAATATTGATGTTTACCTGGAGCCATTAGTAGAAGAGTTGAAGGAATTGTGGGCAGATGGTGTTTCAACTTGGGATGTGTGTACTAAAAGCAATTTCCGGTTGAAAGCAATGTTGTTTTGGGTATCCATGACTTTCCTGCTATGGGACTCTAGCTGGTTGTAATGTTCATGGTTATAATGCATGCCCTATTTGTGTTGATGATGTAGAATCTGAACGTCTTTCAAACAGTCGGAAGATATGCTATAGAGGCCATCAACGTTTTTTACCTACAAAACACAAGTTTAGAGATGACAAGGGATTCAACAAAGATGTTGAACATCGTCGTGCTCCACAACGTTATCTGGCGAAGAAGTTGAACGAAGGATAGTGGAAATTTTGGAAGGTAGTTCTACACAAGGTAGGGTTAGTGGGCAAAAGCGCAAGAATATGGTTGATAATGATAACGTCAATGATGAACCGACCAATAACATTGCGCCACCGTGGTCTAGAAGGTCCATTTTATTTGATTTGCCGTACTGGAAGTTTGTTGAGCTACGACATAATATTGATATGATGCATACTGAAAAGAATGTCATTGAACACTTACTGAACATATTGTTGAATGTCTCTAAGAAAACAAAGGATGGTGAGAATGCTCGAAAAGATATGGAAGACATGGGAACTCATAAGAGATATTGGTTGAGCCAATGACAATGAAACAGGAAAACTTCAATGCCAAAAGCATCATTTGCCTTGACCAAGAAAGAAAAAAAGTATTTATGGATACACTAAAAGAGTTGAAATTGCCGAGTGGATTTTCATCCAAGTTGAGTAATTGCGTTCTTGGCAATCCCCTAGAGCTAAGAGGACTAAAGTCACATGATTACCATGTCATTATGCAACATTTACTTACAGTTTTGCTTAGACATGTTTTTCGTGACAAGAAGGATAAAGATTTAAGAATTGCTATTCAAAGAATTAGCTTATTCTTTAATATCTTATGTGCTAAAGTGATCAACAAAACAGATCTTCAGTTGGCACACAAAGGTGTGATTGAGGCAATGTGTGTCCTTGAAAAGGAGTTTCCGCCCTCATTCTTTGTTATAAGTGTGCATTGCATGGCTCATCTAACCGAGGAAGCGATGCTTGGTGGTCCAATTCGATATCGATGGATGTATCCCTTTGAGCGGTAAATAAATTTTCTAATTTTAGTGCACGTCATCACGTTATCTTATTATATTATATACTAATTTATCCTTTTATTATGATTGATAGGTTAATGAAACGATTACAAAGACTATACTAAAAATTTCAGATACATGGAAGGATCAATAGCAGAATCATACCTTGTAGATGAATCTGTTACATACTGCATGGAGTATATGAGAAAGCCACGGGTTCGGAACTCACAAACACAGTCAAGAGGAGTGGCTTGATGTAGATGATGAGTATGCCGATGAAAAGCCATTGGATAAAGGGAAGAAAACTATATGCTAAATAATGTACAATTTAAACAAGCTCGAAGATGGGTTTTCAATGCACTTGCTGATTCGAGTGATTGGGAAGAGTAAGATATATAATATTTTAGTCTTTTTTTATAACTAGAATATAGATTATGATAATATGGTAACTTGTGCAGAAAATACAATGAATATTGCATGGAGTTGGCTACACAAAGTAAAAAAAAGGGTCAAGGAAAAATGTTGAGAAAGCTACAGATTTTATTCCTTGGTTGTGTGATGAGGTATATTATAATGTGTATTTATTCATATATATATACATATATAATTTTTTTGTATTTTCCGATTTCAGTTCTAAGATGATTTGTTTTACAATGTAGTTGGAGAAGGCTGGGGAAACAAATACCACACTTTGGAGGTTAGCCAATGGTCCAAAATTTTTGGCAACTCGATATCCAAAATATTGTGTAAATGGTTTCACATTTGCGACAAGTTCTTTGGATGAATGTTTGGTGACACAAGATAGTGGTGTCTCCATGGATGCCATTGCTCATTTTGTTGCTAGTAAGAAAGATAAGAGGCCAAAGGACCAACTAGTCAAATGGTATGGAGTTGTTAGAGACATACTGGTGCTAGACTACATTGATTTCAAAGAAACTGTCTTCTATTGTGATTGGGTCAAAGTGGAAGATAAGAAAAATGCATATAAGGTGGACCCAATTTGGAACCATGAGATGGTAAACTTGTCGAAGCTAAAAGACAAAAGAAAGGTGGAAGAGGATCCATTCATTTTAGCTCAAGAAGCAAGTGGAGTATTTTATTCGAAAGATCAATCAAATGACGGGTGGCATGTAGTTCTACATACTCAAAGAGGCTTGAACACTAATGTCGATAAAAAGGAAATTCCCACTGTGTATCAAAGCATCTTGAAAGAGAACCCCAACCTGAAGAGCTTACTGGAATTTTAATTGACTATGCTACAATATTTTTTGATGCATTTCTAATGCTATTTTAGTCATCCTCTTTGGTTGAGACCAAATATTTTGTCTTTGTTTCTTATTTAGACTTTTGAGTTGGGAAAGGGAAGCTTTGTAGCTATGTATTCAGATTGGCTTTTCCAATGCTTTATAAAAAAACTATTTGTGGTGATATGTTGTGGAATGAAATTATCTATAAATGTGGTGTATATAGTTGATTCTTATTTCTTTTTGTTTGATAATGGTTAATATCTATAACTGTCTTCATTGATAGAGATGGATAGTACTCGCGGCAATGATCTCTCCACCATTGATGTCACCAGATCTACAAATGATGACATTGAAGTTAAACAGACCATACAGTTCAACCTCCACGGTTTAGCAGTTGGACGAGGTGCTAGAAATTTCAATAAAAACATTGGAAAGCTTGTTGAAACCCTTGTGCCCATCAAATTCAAGGGTTGGCACCATGTTACTGACAACTACAAAGAGGATGTGTGGAATGGCCTCAAGGTGAGATTTTACATCATTTATTTTCATAATGTCTTATATTATTTTCAACTTATATCTCAATGGCTTATTTGCAGCGTGAATACGACATTCCAAATTATGTGAAAAAGAGTGTGCATTTAAAAATGCCTGAATATTATAGAAGGTTCAAGGCACATCTTAGGAAGAATTATTTGGATAAGTATCCTACCATTGAGGAACAAGAGAAGCATGTTCCAAATGGTGTAAGAGAGGAGGATTGGAAGGAGTTTGTTCGCCATGAGAGCACCCTTGAAGCGAAGGCAATTAGAGACCAAAATGCAAAAAACAAAAAGGCTTCAAAGTATGTATGGGGGGTGGCCAAAAGAGTGCTGCAGAAGTAGAGTACGAAATGGTAATTGAGTTTCTAGCTACTAGTACAATATTATATACCATTTAACTTTATAGGCTGAGACTAATCTTTCAAGTATATAGGTTGAGAAGAACCCTGATGGAGAACCAGTCACACGCACTGACATATGGATTGCTTGTCACACGGGAAAGGATGGAAAACCTACGCGTGGTTCTGAACAATATATGGTATGTGCCCAATGATGTCTTTTATACCCGAATCTTAATTTACTTTGTAGTTGTTTGAATATTATTTGTGTCCTGATTTATTTTATTTTTTCATTCTTTTGAAGGAACAAGTTAAAGCAAAAAAAGCTGCATTGCAAGAATCTTCAACTCAAGGTAACATTGACCTCACTATTGATGATGATCCTCTAAGCCAAGTGTTTGGCCAAGAAGCGAGGGGACGTACTCGTTGTGTTGGAACCACTGTCTCTAAAAGGAAGTATGATGCTGCACTTCCCGCTCGTTCATTGCTATTGGAAAAAACATTGGAAGCCAAAAAAAGGGAAGAAAAATATGAAAGATTGGAAGAAAACGTTAGATGGATACGAGAGAGACTTGAAAGTGGAACTTATGTAAGACCATCAACAAGTGAGGGAATACAAGGAGTTGTTCAAAGAACTGAAGATACACCGTCATCCGGTGCACAATCGACAAGGCAACCAGATAATCCATTACCTCCATCTCCATTACCACCATCTTCATTACCTCCATCTCCATTACCACCATCTCCATTACCTCCATCTCCATTACCACCATCTCCATTACCATCATCTTCTCAAGGTGTTGCGAGGTTTCCTTCTCCAAGCAATCATGTTCCTTCAGTGTCACGGAGATACAAAGTTTGTGATTGGGAAAGGAATGTCATTGCGATAGCATTAGAGGTTGTAGATCCTATCCATCAATTCTCTTGCGTTTGTCATAGATCATTGAACCCTGCAACAGAGATCGGACTTTCCTTGTGCTTCAAATACAAGACTGGGGTGAAACTTTACAGAAGTGATCCAAAAGGAGACAAGATGGGGGATTTGGACGTTGGTGATTTCTTCTTATGGTGTAGAACTCATGTGAAACTTGATGATTGATAGGGGCATCTAAGGTCTATATTTTCTTAAATACAGTGGTGATGGACAAATTTCTAGGCAAGTGTCAGTCTACAGGCATCCATGGTTGCACTTTGGTGATGTACATGTCTTGAATGCAATATACGTCAAAGAGTTGGAGAAATTTGTTGGCAATGCCAAATTTGTTGAATGCAATCCATGTAGTTGATCTTCAAGGTCCATCTGCATGTTGAATGAGTTATCGCGGGAACAAGTATACGAGTACGTGACTATCTTGGTTCGATTCCGTATTGTTTTGCAGCATAATCAAGGTCCCAATATCCGTATCCTTCAGACATATAGGTAAGACTTAATAGAACTTGATCCTTGATGCTAAGCTAGGTATTTATTTGCTTGTGATGTTGAAAATACTTGATAAAAAAATCTCTATAAATAGTTCATGAAAAGAAGAGTAAATTGTCTTTTTTTGTTTCCCTGAATATTTGATATCGCTTGATGTTGATGACCAGTGTCCTGTTCATTGATGATTGGCTTTCTTTTGTAGCGAGGAGCTGTCCCACATGCTCTATGCTGCAGCAGATATGGTGTTGGTTCCTTCTATATATGAACCCTGTGGACTGACCCAAATGATTGGCATGCGTTATGGAGCGGTATAAACTTTGTGGTTTACATAACTACATTTCATATTTTATGAGATTCTAATGGATTTGGTGTGTGGCCATTATTATAATGCTTGAAGAATTATATATTGGGAGATACTATTTGAGCCAGAGACAGACTAGAATGTTAAACTTTGGAGGAAATAATTCCACAATGCTCATCAAATGGAAAAAAAGAAAAAGAAAAAGAAAATTCAGTCCATAGATTATTAAGGTAGAATTATTAAGGTAGTGAACATGTAGTTGACAACTAAATTCAGTCCATAAATTCAGTCCATGGATAATGCCATTACTTGACCACTGAACATGTAGTTGAATCTGAGTGCTTATAAGTTATGGTACTTTTCACTTTCAGATAGCTGATAAAAGAATTTTTGAGCTTGAAGCTTCACGGGACTTGTCAAAGACTTGGCTGCATGTTGACATGGATGCTTTTTATGCTGCTGTAGAGACATTGGTTAATCCTTCATTGAAGGGAAAACCAATGGCTGTTGGTGGCATGTCTATGATCTCCACAGCTAACTATGAGGTGTGAATAGCTAACTGTATGTTTTAATAAACAAAGATATCAAAATTGATTTTACCACATAAGTGCTTTGGTGATCAATAAGTAATAAGTTCTAGTAAGTTGTTGACTAGGCATCTAGCATACTTCTATGCTTTGGTAAACAACTCTATGTGAGCATGACTGACAACTGTTGACTATTCACTATTCAGGCACGCAAATATGGGGTTCGCGCAACAATGCCAGGTTTTATTGCATGCAAGTTATGCCCAAAACTGATTTTTGTTCCAGTAGATTTCAAAAAATATACTTATTACAGTGAGTTAACCAGAAAAGGTTGGTAACGCTTGCATGGATATTCTTACTGTGTATGCTTGAGGATTCGTTGTTTGTGTTGGTAAAATGTTCTTGTTTTTTTAGTTTTCCAGAAATATGACCCCAACTTCATTGCATCTAGTCTGGACGAAGCCTACCTGGATATAAGTTATATCTGTAAAGAAAGGGATGTTAGGAGTGAAGAAGTAAGTTTACAACTCAAATAAATAATTCCTTGAACTGTGTTATTTTTCTCACCTTAACATTGTGGATTTAATTGATCAAGCGTTTATTTTTAATCCATATCTAACCTTACAACCTTTATTTTTCTCTTTTTTACCCTCATCTGGAAGATCGCTTCTGAACTCAGAACAAGTATTTACGAGGAAACTGGTCTTACATGTAGTGCTGGAGTGGCACCAAACCGCTTGCTTGCTAAGGTAGCTGTTTGATATCTGATCATTTTAGTTGTAATTTATCTTTTGCATGGTTTTGTCTGACTGTGGATAACAGTTGCCCTCTATAAAGGTTGGTGGTGTTGTTTTTTATTCACCACGCCCTCCCGTGCGCACGTATATTTTACTTTTCTGGCATGCTTGTAGGTATGCTCAGATATAAACAAGCCGAATGGACAGTTTGTTTTGCCAAATAATCGCTTGGCTGTGACAACATTCATATCTACACTACCTATACGGAAGGTATCTGTGGTTCTTTATGTTATTATGCACCAATTCTGCAATTATTAAGTTTATAATGCTCATCAATTATTAAGGTGATTGAATTTCCATCAATTATTATCAATTCCAGCATTTCGCGGTTTAGGCAGAGCACTTTGTCGCAAAACAGAGTGCCATTCTGTTGCTGCGCTGTGTTGCTGATGCTGCTTGCTATTGCTGTTCTGTTGCTGATGCTGCTTGTTGTTGCTGTTTTGCCTCATCTGCCATTACTTGTGGCAAATCGTTCATTAGATGATTGTGTCATAGTTGGCCTTGTGCCTATTCCGATGAGCTCTGCCAGGTGAAGGAATGAATCATCCGTACCAATGTGCCTTGTTTATTGGTCTGAAAGGTTAAAACACAACATCTGATATCAACTCAACTTTTACAAGCACCACATATAATGTTGCATCTTAGCATCTAGGACCACACCTGGGATATACATGAGTTAGGCTTCTGTACATTGCCATCAAATGAGTTACTTTTAGCTAAATGAGATTCAATATAAATAATCAACAAAAAAGCGATCATTGTGGGTTTTGAGATGGAAGACTAGATCATTGTGGGGTTGGAGATGGAAAGATTATTTACTACTTTTTTCATGCATTGTTCATAGTTCTACTCCTCTAGAGATATTCTCATTTTTGCTACTTTACGCAGTTTTTGAAGTTACTCTTGGAAGA
Source organism: Berberis thunbergii (assembly GCA_003290165.1). Taxonomy (NCBI): domain Eukaryota; kingdom Viridiplantae; phylum Streptophyta; class Magnoliopsida; order Ranunculales; family Berberidaceae; genus Berberis; species Berberis thunbergii. The sequence goes on along the minus strand of QNQO01010401.1, from coordinate 12,989 downwards.
GAAAAGTGAAAATACTTCAGAAAAGACAGAACAAGAAGATGCACTAGTTAAAGGTGTCAATGCTATGGAAAATAGTATGGGAGCTACAACTTCTGAGTCTGTTAAGGAGAAACAGCATGAGTATGAACATGACTACCGTGAAAGATTTTCCGTTACTAAAGTGATGGATATTCCTTCTCCTGTACTCAAGGAAAGAATTTCTAGTGAAAAGGAGGCAACAAATACTGCTGTTCTACAGAACCCAAACTGGCCAAAAGATGAAGTCATGGATGAATCCTGTTGGTCTGATAAAGAATGTTGCAGGATAAATGAGGTAAGTAGTTAGCTTAAGCAGGTTTAGGAAAGATTTTACTTCTTTAACTGCCTATGGTGAATAATTTGATAAATAACTGCATATGAAATTTGATATTGACTTGTCTCATTAAACATATTTATCTATGCTTTTAGCAACTTGTGGTGATGAGAGTTGTTCATTCTGTTTTGTATTTGGAGATATTTTGCTTTCCATGTATTGAAAAAGGGTTTCAAGTTATTTTAGCCAATCACTTGTTCATGTTGTTAATTTGCAAGAAATAGTCAATTTAGTGCTTGTTATTCATATGGTCAAGTTTAGTGCTCGGTGTGGCACTGTCTTAATTGAGTAAAGGTTGCCTATTCAAGTCACGCCAGGTCATAACGAGGAGGTCACCAAACATGTTTTGGGAAAAAAACACCATGGGAGCTAGGGGTAATCTTGCTTGGTCCATACGTGTATAAACCTGTGAACTTAAAGAATGACTGCAACAAATTAAATAGAGATCGCAACACTTGTCTTTCACTTGGATTCCTATCATCCTATGTATAAATATAGTGACCCCTTCCTTATCAATGCAGAATTGGTATCACCTTTCCAAAACAGAAGTGCTGAATTTTTGCTGTGTGCTATTGCTGCTCTGTTACGTGCTAGTTTGTGGTCAGGTTGCTTGTATACGGGAAAAATCGGGTGCCAGGCTGGCGTGATGCGTTGGATCTTTGCAAGTTGGTAGGATGGTCATTGGCATTTAGAGTTCGTTATTGCAATTTGCATTTTGAACTTGCAATTTTATTTGCAAAGTTGCAAGTTACAAAAAATCAGCTCATTTTAACCTTTCTTGCCTATCAAACAATTGTACGAAAATGAAGAATGTAGCCGATTGCAGCTGTCCATTTTACATAAATTTCAACTTAAGATGTTGGAATGAATTGAATTTTTTCCAGCATTTGTTTTTCTTCAAATGCATGATTGGTTTGAGCTTCTTGTCAAGCTATAAAAGCTAACTTTGCTTGGTTGACAATTGCAGGTAATTGTGGCAAGTACTTGTGAAGGTGCATAGCTTTGCTTGGCTCTATACGAGGAGCAGGTAGGCAGAGCACTCTGTCGCAAAACAGAGTGCATCTGTAATTTTTTTCTGCTGTTGTTTCATGCGCGGCGTTGATGCTGCTGCTGCTGCTACGCTTTGGCGCGTTACTGCTGCTGCTGCCCTGCCTGCTTTGTTGTTGCTGTTGCTGCTTGGTTTGCTGCTGCTATCTGTCGCAGCGTTGACATGCTGAGATGTGGCGACATGCGGTTGGAGCGTGTGTATGCCGGTTGATCTGGGCAGTCCGGTCTAACTTGATTTGTCGCATAAACGTGCATGTGCTGCGTGTTCTACGGTTGAGAGACTGTCTGTGAGTTGATTTAAGTTGATTGCTTTAAGTTTTGTATTTTCATTGTTTTTAGTTTTTGCCTTGGCTTTCAAACAAAAAAAAAAGTTCTCTTTGGTGCCATATGTGTACTTTATGAAATCTTAGTGTTATCTGTTTGCAAATTGTTAACTCCATACTAGACAGCCATAAACTTATAATTGGATTTATAGTGTGAATAATGACAAACCTTTAATTTGATGAATGTTTACTGTTTCATATGTAGCTTTTATCACAAATCTTGTTGTACCTTGCCTCATTCTTATTGAGCTGTTTAGAGATTTGAATTTCTTTGACTCACAATATTATTGAGCTGTTTAGAGTTCTGCAGCCTTGTGATGGGTGTTTTCTTTTAACCCAGGTTCGAGATGTATTTTCAAAAGCAGCTGCTGCAGCTCCTTGCCTTCTATTCTTTGATGAATTTGACTCTATTGCACCAAAACGAGGGCATGATAATACTGGTGTTACTGACCGTGTTGTAAATCAAGTTAGTGCCTCAAGTTATTTACAGTTTGAGTACTTTCATGTATACTATTTTCTTAAAGCATTTTCCATCTTTATTCTTTTGCAGTTTCTCACTGAACTAGATGGTATGGAAGTCCTTACTGGGGTGTTTGTGTTTGCTGCAACTAGGTTAGTACTCTTAGCTAGGTTCTTCTAGGCAACTGTAATGCATATATATAGGTTATTCTGGATTGATGACACACTCAATTAATGAGGCCATTTATCGATTGTTTTTCTATTTTGGCCTTCTTTAATATTTGGAGTACTTGTCCAGATATGAAATTCAGAATTTCCAATGGAGATATTTCCTCAATGTCAAATTTTGTTAAAGCCGTATCCTGCTGAAAAACACTATGGTTCATTTCCACACCCATAGGTCTTTATCCTCAGTCAGGTCACCTCTTCAAACAATGGGGAGCTTCAATTCAACTTCATCTCGAGTCTGGATGCTGATGAATGGGTTATTTATAATATCATTTATTTCTTCCAGCGCTGTTGTCCTCTATCCTGTTGAGATTGGGACAGATGGTTCCAAAATTGGAGCTCTTTTCCTGATGTGAGAGTTGCACAATGGTTGGCTTACATGCCGCTCTCATGCCTTGCATAACTTGTGCATGCATGTCATAATGATTTTGCAAAATGTTATTTCTCATATTCTATTCCCTGGATAAAGTCTAATATCTTTTGCAAATTGTTACCGTGGCTCTAGAGGCTGACTTTGGCGCCTCATGCCCTGCCTCACCCCTGACAACATAGTTCCCACGTCAAATTTTCCTTTGAACCAAACACAGCCTTAGTATTGAATTTAGTTCTCATCTTGATTGATTTATAGTTCAGTTTTATTTTTCCCTTTATATCACCTCATTAGCTAGTAATTTTATTTTAATTTATTTTTTAATTTCTCCAATACCTCAATACAAAAACTTTTTGTCGACAAGTTCTCAATTTTAAATTTATAAATGCCAGGAAGCTGCTGAGGAGTTGGCTCCACGGTTGGAAGTCATTTTGCAGCATCTCTTGTGTGCTTTTGGGAAATATCAGGTTTGTTTTATATAAGTGCTCTTTCACTTTACATTTTGGCTATTATGTCAAATATCTGACACTTGCTAATCCCTTTTTGTCTAAACTCTTTTAGAAACGAAACCTTCGGATTGTATATAAATTATGCTAATGAAACCTTCAGGTATCATGTAATGTGTTTCATCTTGTTGGCTGCCAGTATTGAACAAAAATAGAAAGTTAACTTGTTCTCTATGATGATGAATTACAGCCAAGATATCTTGAGATTTTAATGCCTCCAGTGATTGCAAAGTGGCAGCAGCTTTCGAATGCCAACAGAGATCTTTTTCCCTTGCTCGAGTGTTTTACATCTATAGCAAATGTATCTTTTCCCTTGCCTGAGTCATTTAAAAAATTTATATTTGATTAAACAGCTGTCAGGCTCATGTCGAAAAACTAATACTTTTAACTTATAGTTCTACACGACTTATTTTTTTTTAAACTTTTGGAAGTCTCTTCTAGACCGAATGAAACAATAGAGTTTTTATACTCTTGTTCTATCTGTTTTAGGCATTAGGTTCTGGGTTTGCTCAGTTTGCAGAACCTGTGTTTCAGATGTGCATAAATATCATCCAGACTCAGCAATTGGCAAAGGTTTCTACATACTTTTGTTGTGTATATCACTCCTTCAACTTCTGCAGATCTGCATTGTGTTTTAGTTCTTATCCATTTATTGGCCTAACATGGAGGTGTTTTGAAAGGGACATCACCCAGTTGTATTAGGAATAATTATATATTTGATTAAGTGATCATGTTGGAGAGGTTTGGAGCAATCACGATGACCAATTGCTTGTAATATGTTGAATTATTATTGATAATTAATTTGTTTAATTCAGGCTGAATTAGTTCATCCAATTTATGATTCTTTTGTCTCATTTGTGTGGACTATGTGTAAGGACTGATTTTACAGGTGCCACGGCTGTGATTTTGCTGCAGCAGCAAAAATAAAATATAATTTTTTTTTTTCGATTATATTAACTTGCAACGGTTTTAAACCGTTGCAACAAAACAGATTTCTTTTTTTTTTGAATTTTTTTTTCTCATTTGCTACGGCTAAAAACCGTGGCAATGGATAACCACGGCCTACAACCGTTGCTAGCACATTTGCCACTGTTTAATTCACACTATTTAGCCACGGTTTGTAACCGTTGCCATGGGTAGCCACGGCTAACAACCGTTGCTAATCTTAGCCACGGTTTACAACCGTTGCTAATATATGAACTTTGTCACGGCTTAAAACCGTAGCTAATGTTGCAACGGCTATAAACCGTTGCTATATTTTTCGACACGGTTTAAAACCGTTGCTAATATCTACACTTTGTAACGGCTTGGAACCGTTGCTACTTTGCCACGGCGTAGAACCGTTGCTATTTTATTGCAACGGTTTATAACCGTTGCTAATTTCTGAAAATAACGCCTCCCACCCAAACATAAAACCGTTGCTACAATGTTTAGCAACGGTTTATAGCCGTTACAAATGATTTTGCGACGCCCCTGTAGTCCACGGCTCTTAGCCGTGGCAATGGCTTACGCCCACGGTCTAGAACCGTTGCTAATGGGGGTTTTTGGTGTAGTGATATTATTTGCATTTTCCTTAGTCTTTGGCTTCCATCTAGATGTGCCAGATCGTTCTCTTATTTTTGTCTCTTTATCCAATCCCCAGTACAACATGCAATCATTCCGACATGCATGTATCTTAGTATAATTAAGACCAAGTTTATTAATGGTTTTCTTGGCCTCATAGAATGTTTCAAGGATCCTTGCATTTTGGAATACATCATGCAACAACTATACTATCATCGGCATATATTGTTTTGTCACTCACCCCACAAATACACTTAATGTGCTACAGTTTAATCAAAAAAGATAATTTTGAGTACCTTGAACACCCTTCATATAGCTCTTGCTCCCCGTCCTTAATTAACCCATAAAACTGTTTAACTTCATCATTCAACCCATTGTTTATATCTCCCATCCTTCATTCCCCTTCATGTGGTCCATGTGACGTGGAAGATTTTTCAAGGGCATGGTGCCTAGAGAATGCAAAAACGTCATGGCTCATGTCATGCATTAGATCATGAATATGATGACCATCTTGAACTACAAGCATGACAATAGAACTCAGTCTTGTGCCCAACTTCCCATGTTGTAATCAAACAGTGTACCTTTTAAAAAATGGTCTACAAATCAAGTGATCATAGACCACTTCTCTAGTGTCCTATTTTCTAAAAGCACAACCAGGACAAGTACACTTTATTCTATTATTAGATGACTTGTTTGCAAATGTAAAGTCCAGAAACCGATTCAACCCTTCCGCATATTCAAGTGTATTCCTCGGCTTAGAAATCCAAGTTCCATCCACTCCAAAATATTTGAATTCAATCAAAACAAAACAACTAATAAGTTCAATCCTACATGCATTATTATAAAATACAATTACAACTACAAAAATCTCTTAAAAGAGAAATTAGAATGCAAGCAAAAAAAAAGTAACTACAATATAATTTCTTTATTAATATATCGATTAAAAGAAATAAACCCTAACAATCCAACTGCCCATAACATGTAATATAACGGCTGCATGCATGCATGACATCGTGACCACCTACCTAAATCAAAGATCTCCTTGTAACTCTTGAAGATTCACCATTTAAACTAATCAATCTTATCTTTTCAAAGAAGCCACACATGCAGACATGGAATTTTGTTTGCTTTATTTCATCGGCTATGCTTATCTAGAATGGCATTCTCTCTAACAAACAAAATTTACAAGTAAAAAATCATGCCATTATAATACTCTCCGACAATCTTCTTTTAGCTACTATTTTTTTTTTTTTTTTTGGTATTATGTGATCTATGTAAAAAATAAAATAAACAAAACATGGATTTTTTTTTTATAAAGAAAGCATTTGCTAAAGGAGACAAAATGTGAAGGAATAGTATTTCAAGTAGTCTCATTTCATCTTGGCTAAGGCTTACACCAGATAACCCACAAAGGAAGCAAACATTTAAACATACAACTTATAGAGTATGTCTCTAATTTAGTTTCGGTGCATACAACTTTCAATCACTTCATAAACATTTAAAGAAGCAAGCTTGTGAAAGAAACCCAGTAATTGAAACTCATAGCTAGGTGGGTACACTGACCAAACAAGAAAATGGGGTGTCTCTACATTTCATATTCATGGAACAATCGAAAAGGTAAGTAAGGTTTTCTCTTGCAATGTCAAGTCATTAGAAAAAAAAAGGCATAGTGGGGTTCCTTGAAAATGCACGAATTGGATATGGGATTCCATGTGAAACCAGTTTTAGCTGCTAGCTATAACTCATTTATTCTACTCCCCCTACTCCCTCCCACAAATAAAAAATAAAGTAAATAAGTCTGAAAAATCCCGTTGAAGCTTAAATATATGAATTGAAAGAAACTAAAACCCAAAAAAAAAAAAAAACCTTCTAATCATGGGGAAGTAGAATTGCAAAAATTAATATGAAAAGGTAAGTGATTTGGGGGTTTTCTATAGAAACGAAAAGTTGATAAGAAGTAATTGTAGAGAGGTTTGAATGTTACCTTCAAGAAGAGATTCTCGCTTCGATCTGGTGGAAAATCCCTGAATCAACTTTGTTGATGTTCGATATGACTCGCAAAACTGAAATATTTTTTATGGATTGAAGCTTAGTTTGCTAGTTTTTGTGTTATATGAAGAAGATAGAGAGTTGATGAAGAATAATTAAAAAATCAGAGAAGAATCCGGGGGTCCATGCATTCATAGCTCAAATTAGAGTTCAAGAAGGGAATGTATGCCCAAACATCCGTATTGCATACTGTGGTCATAAAATTGACTAATTGGTGTTGATAATGGTCGTAATGGTACAATAGCAATTTTTTTTCGTTTATTTCTTTCGTTTCCCAATCCATTTTCATTTTAACTGCTTATATATGCTTCTGAGTAGGGGTGAACATCCCATACCGCGATCCCGTTCCCGTCTCAATTTTTTCGGGTCTTAATGGAATTGAATAATTTCATCCGATCCCGTCCCCTCCCGATCGATGAATAGGATGGAATGGGATGAAGATTTTCAATTCCGCCAATCTCGTCCCGAACTAATTTTTCAATATTTATTATTTATTTATTTATTTTAGGATTGCAATTTTTGGATGCCCATACAAATTTACTGATGCATATAACATTTTAGCATCTAAAATTCTCAATGTCGTTAGGCTATCAACTCATATTTGAAGACCAATTTGTTTAATTGTATTTAACTAGGGTACATTCAATTTCATTGAAAACTTTGGATACTCAACCTATTAATATAATTTAATGGGTTTCTAGTATCATCTCATTTGCAATGATAGATATGCATGAAAATTAAACTCTGTGAGAGATTCCAATGACAGCTTCATGTGCTTATTATGGTATAGGTTACATTATGTTTAGTTGATTGCATTTTGATTTATTATTTCATTTTCAGCATGGTTATATGTGAACATGCAATTTGCTGAAGATCTATTGTAGTTATTGAAATTGCATGGTCAATTTAAAACACGTTGATCACGTCCCGTCCTGAACCCGTTTGGGATGAGATGAGGTCGGGATGGAGTTTATCTCATCCTGTCCCGTCCCGATCCCATATGAACGGGATGGGATAGGGATGGGTCTATCTCGTCCCATCTCGTCCCATGCCCAGTCATCATGGTGTTGCTTCTATGTCAAGTTTGATAATGTCTGAATCCCTCGAGAGAAATTGTTGAATTCAGTTCCTGATGTATCACCTGACGGCCAATATTTGAGAGCTATAAAAGATCTAGATCAGATCACAACTACTTCTAACTCCAGCTCTCGACAGTTCTGGAAACAGTAGTGGTCCTGCAAGGAAACACCAATTTTTATTGATTTTGTTTGCTTATTCAGTTGAAGCTAGCTATTTTAAGAAAAAAGTTCAATCTATTTTTTTTCAGAGATTTGCAACATTCCTGGCTCGTGTAACCATCTCTTTAAGTGCAGTATACCAGGCAAAGGTAAATGCTTTTGTATCTATTTTCTTTCATCTTGAAGATGGATCTGCATTCCTTCACCTAATGCAGCAAAACTTCACGTAATCTTTATTTTAGGATTTTCAATTCTACCACAGTAATATCAATTTAGGAGTTTAACACTTACTTTGATAATATAGATAATAAATATTCTGTATATGAAGCAATAATGATGAAACTTGCTCATCTATTGGCAGATATTCTTTTGCAATGGGAGATTGATCTTTGGCCCAAATGTGGCTTCGGTGTTTCTATCATCACTTCTAATAGTTGGCCCTGCAGTACCATTCAAGTGTTCAGCAAGATTGGACAAAATCATCACTTTTTTCGTCTCCCAATATTGGTTTTGGGAGTAATCATCAAAGCAGGGCAATAAGTAGAAGGGACAAGAGCGAAGGCAAACAAATCAAAATAGGATTCAGATTATTCATGACAGGTCAAGTCAAATCAAGTGCTTTGGCAGCTCAGGACTTTGTCCCGTAAAATGGATCCCTTATCCTTATACTTGTAAGAGCCAGAAGCTAGGAAGGAAGCAAAAAAGAACAACCAAAACAATGCATTCATGGTGCAGTATGAAAACTCCATTTTGTATAAAAGGGCTATTACTAATTTTATACCTACTACTGAAGATGCTCAAAGGTTTGAAGCCATGTCAGACACATTGACACACACATACAGGCACATTTTAAAATCTCTAAGACCTAATGTGGTGTTACCACGTATTTGATTACTGCTTCTCTCATTGTTCATACTAGTACTAAGATCTTTTTAGGCTGTTAAATGTGTTTTTGTCCATCTGATTTGAATGTTGTGTGTTATATGTGTATTTAGGTTTGTTTGATACAACAACTGAAGCTACAAGGTTTTTTTTTTTTTTTTTTTTTTTTTGTTGATGTTTTGTTTTACTTGTTGGCCATTGTTTATTAATGTTTTCTATTATGAACTTTTGCATAACTTTTCTCTAGGGCTTATGATAAGTTGCAATCAAATGCAATGGGAAGGAAGCGGTCACAAATTTTGATCCTAGTATTTATGAGAATGAGCTAGATTCCAATGGTTAGTGATAATATACAGAAACTTCTAAGATTTTAGTTTGCTTTAGTACCCTGGGCATAACATTTTCAGTCTCTCAAGATCTTACATTGTACAACATTTTTAGTGATGATTTTTTCATTAGGGCTTACTAGAAGTAAAATTTTAACACCCGCTTCATTATCTGATTACTGAGTTGCTGACACTGTAATGTCTTTGCAAATGTGTAGTGGAAACCTCCTGATCATGTACTAAAAGAGGCAAAGAACAAAACTAAGTTCTTCAAGCACGTAGGGAGTGCTTATTGCTTCAAGAACAATGAAGCATGTAGGAGTGCAAGTGCTTGCCAAACATTAACTGCAGAGGAATATGAAGTTGCAAGTGTTATTCTTAAAATTCATTAAAGTTTGAGATAGTCGGATGACATTTGAACTTGTATGTATTGATGCTTAGTCCTTTTAAGGATGTGACCTTCGAGTTTCCTTCTCTAATTAATAATACCTAGTCTTCCAAAAAAAAAAAAAGTAAGGATACACATCATGCGTGCAAGTTTTCGAGATGTTTTTCTAATGATATTTGGCCCTCTCTTAACATTTCTATCAAGCCCATGTAATGGATAGTGAATCCTTATTAACCATTTTATTTATTTATTTCACAGGTTGGTGGTGGGGCCCAAAGGTATGACTATGGACCTGCATTTGTAGGTAGAGAGACACACGATAAGGTTTTATGCATTCCAATAATTTTATGTCTTCCTATTTTGTTATTTATTTATTGTTTGTCATATTGAAGTTTGCGAGACTGGCTTTCACTAATTCATTCTTCATGTTTGATTTCTCTCTTCGTAATATAGTTTTTGTGCAAACCATTGTTTCTAATGTGACTTTATTTTATTTGTCATGTTTAATAATGGCTGAAAAATGTGGGTTTTTAGTGTTTTCTATGGGTTACTGTCATTTGTGTATAGAAGCCTGAGTCTGTTGTTCCTACGCGAAAACAACCACTAAAAATGTCTGTCACATTGTTAATGTCTATTAGGGTCCATTTATGTTATGATTTTCCAATGGTTATAGTTTTGAATTTGGCCTTGTGAATATATATGCATGTGGTGCTTTTGTCTTGCAAGAGTTTTGATATACCTTTCTATGTTTATATGGCTGGTGATGATGAGGAAAAAGAAAGTGACGGAAAAGATGATTCTATTTACTACGAAGAGATGAATTTTCATACTAAGTTTACATGTTATGCTCTGATGCACCGACTCTCCGGAAAACCTCCGAATCACGCGTCAAATACGTGTCGAACACGGATTCGCGCCCGACGCGTATTGGACACGTGGTCAACGGTCAAAATTCGTTGATTGACTTGGACAGGGTCCAGACACGTGTCTATATATATACTCCTCATTATCCCTTCGATCGATCCCAACTTTCAAACCCTAAAAAACCAAAGAGCTGCTGAGAGTGAGAGACACTGATCGAGCAAAGAGCGGCTGAGAGTGAGAGACATCAATCGACAGAGAGAGAGGGAGAGATCTGTCGACAGAGAGAGAGGGAGAGATCTGTCGACAGAGAGAGGGAGATCGATCGACACGATTCGACAGAAAGAGAGGGAGATTGATTTCTGCGACAGAGAGAGAGAGGGAGATTGATTCAATCCATGTCGTCCTCAGGTACTTTTTTTTCTGCGATTTCTGCTCTCTATGTTCACTTTTTTTTTTTTTTTTTTCTTTCTGTTTCATTCTGTCAATATCTTGTGATGAGCATAAAAATTGACATTGTTGCTCAAGGAACCTTCAATGTATAGCTAAAAAAAGGACTTGATCAGAGCTGTTGTTTATACCATGCTTATCCTTTCAGCCGAAAAAGCTACTATCCCTGTAAACCCTATTTGGTTAAAAGATTGAAGCTATTATCATCGCAAATCACCCGAACACTATGGGTATACTGCCATATTGGTAAAAGGAAGAGATAAATACCTCTATAGAAATATCATCAGCTCGCTAGATTGAAAATATGTAGTCGAGCTTCCTGTATCATGTGAATGAGCTATGTGGTTTGAGCTCCTAGCCTCCTAGGATGTTATCTTCTCCTTGTATTTTTGCAATGAGTCATGATGTAGTGCGCAGTGATTCCAGTGTCATTCATGTCATGAAAATTTCTGTGATGTGTGGCCATTGAGGAATGCTTGTGTAGATTAATGTTGTTTTTTTTACTTGTAGAGCTCTAGCAGCTTTAGATGGAATAGTGAAAATAAGATTATACTATTGTGAATGCTCTGTTCCCAACTTTTAAAGTGTCGTGCTTAACTAACTTTACAGCAATGTAAAAAAGTTGTATAAAATTATGTAACAACATTTTTTTAATGCTATGAAAAATGTTACAACAACGTTTAACACTATACAACAACATTTTCTAACCGCTATAAAATGTGTTACATAGCGTTTAAAAATGTAATTAAAATAACAATTTTAATAGCATTCCAAAAACGCTATCATAGAGCCATACTTTTAATAATGGGGGTTATCACAGCATGTCATTTAACGCTATCATATCCAGTTATAGCATTTTAGGTAACTGAAATTGTCCGCAATAGTGGTGGGAGGTGGTGATTAGTGGTTTGGTGTGTGGTGGAGGAGGTGGTGCTCTTGGATAATGGAAAGTAGAGAAAATAAGGATAGGGTTTTAATTCCGGTCGGTCTTGTTCACATTTGGCTAAAAAAATTGATATTTATTTAATAATGACGGGTAAAACATGTCGCAATTAACTATAACTGTTATTAAATAATATGTATTTTGTGACGATTGAATAACTGTCATCGAATAAAGTATGTAGTGGCGGTTTTTCCAAAACGTCGCTAAATTGCTAATTTATTTGCAATGTGTATGCCAACTGATAAAAGTTTTTTAAGAAAAAGGAGAGAGTCTAGAACTCCAAATTTTAAGGGATTCCAGGTGTGTACGTATGATTTGATATACTCTTGCAGTGTGATATTTGATAAGTCGGATAATACCCAATGTTGATATCCTAATGAGACCATATTTATATTAAAAATTATAATTGTTGTTTTATTTATATTTGAATATGAGATATGGTACATAAGCGATTATTTGTATTAGATAGAATTGAATTACGATTACTATAATAGCGATTATTTGTATTAGATAGAATTGAATTACGAATTACTATACTGAATAAAAGGGTAGATTGTTAGCAAAATGATATTCAGAAGTTTTTTGTTGGGTGCTTTGTGCATGCCCAGCCTCTTTGTTTTGATGTGTGGTCTACCACATTTCTCAAATACATTTAGCATGTCGATATCCTATATTTTTTTGTGAACGTGATAGCAAATATCTGATGTTGTTGTTGAAGATTACATGTTAGGTTGTTCCTCTAATTATGGTAATTAGTCACAATCTTTATCACATATTTTCATTTCAAATAATATGTATTCCTCAACACGCAGGACTCTGCAAACTTTGATGTCCCATTAATCATAATTTTTTTGCAATTGGTTAGATTAAGTGTGGGCGCTGAGCACTCGCACCATTCATTTTACTCAGTCACTTGAATTTATAGAACTTGTACTTTCCTGAAGTCACTTGTACCATAAAGGGTTAACAGATATGTTCATTGATTTTAATTTCACATTAACACC